>CM060920.1:782014185-782019185 GCA_030737875.1 Allium sativum | reverse complement strand
TTGCTTCAAAAATCTAAATAGCCTAAGCATCATGAAAGATGGATCTAATTTCGATTTTAGATCGTTGGAAACTGATGAATTAGTAGTAAAACGGTGATCAATAGGACATTCTTGTGTTGTGGACAGGCCACTGATTTGAAGGCAAAATTTAGCTCAATTTCGGTGCAGTTTATGTTGTTGTATGTTCTTCAGGACAATCATTTGAACTTGTGCACTCAAGGCCAAAAGATATTGAGATATGCGGAAACTTTGCCAAAGTTTTGGGTGTATTTGCAACCAATTTAATGAAAAATATTTAGAGGATAAATTCATGAGAAGAACATGTAGAATAATTCATTTACATATGTTTGAAATAGAGTTTAGTTTTCAATATCTTCTCTCAAACCAATCAAAGTCAATATACGAGCATCTTGAAGAACAGTTATAGAGTGCAAAAAATAGAAAAGACAAAAATACAACAGTTTTATAAATAACTGTAGCTGTAGTTATCAAACGCTCTTTGCTTAAATATCATTAATTATTCAGTTTAATTATATGTAGAAAGTATATCAATGAATATTATAAATTATTTTAGTTATGTATTACAAATTACAGTAACAAATAATCAATTTTCAATACTACACACAATCTCACTTCGAATTATTTGCAAACAATTTATTTCTCCATCAATGTGATCTTGAACATGCTATTCAATCGTGTCCCCCAACAATGACTTTTATATGTAAGTTTTTTATTATTTTAGGATGCACTCATGCAAAACACGTAGTACAGAGGATACAGATCTGATATATTGCTTTTGGTGAATTTGTCCGAGATTAGCCTGTTGATATTGTTGAATAAAAAGATAATGTCCAATTCTAAATTCAAGCGCAAAGCTAATATTGTTGGTATATTGTACATCATATTTTTACTCTCATTTGTGTAGTATGTTTCATATTGACTTGAGTTTGCCTTGAAGTTATTCTTTAACTGATACAAAGCTTTTTTGATACGTGTTGCTCAGAAATAAATTTTGATATCCTGTTTCAATTTAATAACCAGATTACATTATGACGACAACGACTTGGTTATTAAAAGAAAACTTGATATAATTTCAGAAACCATCAGAATTCAGAACCATGCTTTATGTACAGAAATTAACAGTTCTAGCTATGAATTTTACGAAATATAACAATGCGAAGCTGAAAAATGTATTTTTATTTATCTGGTTATGCAGTTTGCAGAAAATGCATTCTTGAAAAACTATCCGACGAGGAACTAGAATGCTGCCCCATATGTGACATTTATTTGGGTTGTGATCCTGTGGAAAAACTAAGGTCAGCTTCTCAACTCTATCCTTATGTGATATGTTCTTGTTTATTAAAATAGCTGATAGAAGATTATGGTATATTGTAGACCTGATCACAATTTAGGGGACTTGAGAGTAAAAATATTCCCATTAAAAATTAAAAAGGCTAATGCACCTGAAGTTGCTCCTACACCAACATTGCCTGTTAGAAGAAAAGAAAGATCACTCTCTTCATTAGTGGTCAATACTCCTCGAGTTTCTTCAAATTTGACAGGAAGGAGAACCAAAGTTATGAACAGAAAGACGTCAAGGCCAAGTCCTATTATCAGTGAGAATGTTAAGAATGAAGACATAGTCCGTGTAGAAAATCCAGGCTTGGTTCAAACTCCATCGAAACCAGCTCAGAATAAGAGGCAGGTTTGTGATGTGGTAGAAAAATAAGTTTTGGTTTACCATAAACGTTCCGACTCAGAATGTGAAGCAGGTTTTTAATGTGGTAGAAAATAAGTTTCGGTTTACCATAAACGTACGTTGTTTTTTTATCATATCATTTTGGTATCTGAAGACTAAAATTCCAACACCTCTTGTGTATGTCGATGTTAGACGTTGAATTATTTTTAAACTGATGGCTAAAAATTATAGTATTGTGGCAGTAATTAACGGTGTAGAGGAGGTCACTAGATACTTGTGTTGTTTAAGTTGATCCATTTAACTCTTAGGGTGCAAATATGTATCTTAAATCCTCTGATTCCTTATTATTTGTCTCCGTGAGGTCAGTGAATCTCAGCCATCTATCTTTTTTTACATTTTATTGATTAACCATTGGCATTATAGGAATTGAGCTTGCAAATATGATGCTAAACACTGGAGGTGTTGATGTTGTTTAGTACTGCTCCATATATTCATGTAATCAATGCTGTACCCATGCATCCCAGGATGTGATCCATTGAATTAATTTGATCAACAGCTACTGGTATTATATGCCCAGTAAATATATTTGCTTTAGATGAAGCAATTATTTGGTATAGTGAAGCTTTTTGTAGTTGCCTAAATTACAATATATTTCATATTCAAAAATTAGAAGGCAGTGGATGGTGGATGGGTCACGGGGGGTAGTTAGTGACTGCATTTTATGCACTTGCAAGAGTACCAGTAATTAGTAACAAATATTAATGATGCTTCTAATCAACATTAACAATGGCCATTACACAAATTCGATCAAGGTTTTGGTAGTTCTAAAAAAAAAAAAAAAAAAAATCAAGGTGCATCTATTTTCAGTCCACACAGTGTCACTTTAGTTCCGTATAAAGCCTCTAAATATGTAGTTTCTCATGTATTTTTTTTTCTTTTTAAACATACAGAATTCTTGATTTTGTTATCTTCTTGACATGATATTCAAGTGAAGTGAACAAATGTTAATCAGCTTAATTTGCCTTTGCAGAAGTTTTCTAGCACCGAACTATCAAATCACACTCCTAATAAGGAGTTGGAGAATGGTATAGAATCTTCTATGGATAAATCAGAGATCTGGAAACCATTGAATTGCTTGGTTGAAGCAGCTAATAGAACAAGATGTCCCAAACCAGGTTCTTATAGCCCTAGCAGTAAGCCTGCTCAAAGCAACATTGATCACAGTGATAATAACAACAGTATGAACAATGGTAATGTTATTTTTCAAGATAATAATAATAATAATACGGCCAACAATGGAAGTGTATCACTGGCACCAACTAAGAGAAGGAGACGGAGACGTAGAGATGTTGGGACCTCGACTACTCAGGCAATAATTGATTTCACACATAAGACTGCAACAAATGAAAGAAGAGCCACTCCCATGTGGATCTCTATAGTTCCCTCATGTGAAAAGTAAGCTGCTGCTGCTTCTCTCTCTCTCTCTGTTTTTTTTTTTTTTTTTTTTTTTTTTTTTTTGAATTTGAATTTGACAGACATGCTTTGTCCAATTTTTGAAAAATATATACCATCTCTCCATCCTCTAGATCACATATTCTTCTTCTTCATTGCATAAAAGCAGTCTTATCAATATAAATATAGTTGTATTCTGCTTAAGATATGGAATATAATTATAAATCTGCCATTTTGTTGCTTGTTTACCAGTGTCTTATCCTTCCATTGAAACTGGTAAAGTGAAGAAAGGTTAGAGTATGTAAAGTAGTATTACTTATGAAATAAGTAGTAAGCGGACTTGGAAATTATTGTTGCTCATTATCAAATCAGCAATCATTGCATCTGGCTCTTTTAACTTATAGTTTTATTTGAATGGCTATTTCAGGCAGCAGGACGCAACTCTGCTAGAACGGCCAGCATGTTACTTGAGACTTAAGTAAGATTGATACTATTTTCTTTTTGGTTATATTTGGTCATTTTCTTGAGTGAGTATTGAACCATATTACCATGCAACTCTTAAAAACTTGGATATCATTTTTTTTTTTTTTTTTTTTTTACTTACTTTTCTAATGCTATCTTGTAAAGGCCGCATTTCCAAAGTAATGTGAAGGCAAACTATTTGAAATTCCTAGTTTTCAGATATGTTCTGGCACAAGAGAGCTAATGTGTGTGTGCCCGTGTACTTCCAAGTACATGTGTTGCTGGATATATTGGATTTGCTTCCAAGTACATGTGTTGCTGGAAATATTGGATTTGTTATAATCATGTATATAACTTAATATAAGGCTGGACATTTTTACAATATTACCATATACCAACCACTACCAACCGATACCAATAACGAAAATGGTACCGAATAGTTGGTAACCGATTTGATTGGTACGGTATGTCAAACCATATGAAAATATGCGGTACGGTAACGGTAATTGAGCATTAACAATGGTAATTACCATACCTACCACATACCTTAAACAATACATATGTATATTCTTATATTTCGTCATATATGTTTATTATATAACAACGAACTTCTAGTATGTAATGATTTAATAAAATGCCTAGGGAAATACTATTACAATACAAGGTTGAATGTAATTTTTATCATATATCTTAAAAATAGTATAATTAATATGATATTTTAGTTCATCCAAAATGTTTTCTTGCTTGTTTGACTACGGAAAATAAGATGGATAAATAATAATACAATAACACAAAAATCAATTTTAATATTTAATATTTTAACATGAAATATTACAAATAAAAAGATCTCATACTAATAAATGATAAAAACTTATTATCGACCTCTACCAACCATAAATCAAACTGTTGATAACCGATTTTTTTGGTTGGTAATGGTATGGTTTTTCTATTACCATATAAGTTGGTATGGTAATGGTTTTGAATACAATGTTTCGGTACTGAACCGATTCCACCCCTACTTAATACATCTTGTTTATATTTATTCACTTCTGTTTAAATTTTGCCTACAGTATTTTCTGTTGTTGACCTCTTTGTGTATTCTCGTTTTCAATTCAGAGATGCTAACCTGCCGGTTTCTTTCATCCGGAAGTACCTGGTTACAAAATTGAATATTTCAAGTGAAGCAGAGGTTAATTTTTGCACCTTATTGTAGTTTGGTTTATAGTTTTGAACAATACAACGTCAAACTCTAAACTTAAATACACAGAAAAAAAGAAAACTCTGACGAATTTTTATATTTATAGCAACAGGTCGAGATCGAGTGTCGAGGACAGCCCGTTAACCCGGTACGGCCCATCTGCAGTTTAGCAGAGATTTGGCAACAAGA